>CM074738.1:118041537-118082420 GCA_037367245.1 Phrynocephalus guinanensis
TCCCACGAGCATTTCCATTCCATACACTGTTTGTTTCAGGTACCAAGAATTTATGTTTAACCCCCTCCCCATTGAAATTTGCATGCCTTTCCTTTGCATTTTCAATGAACACACTATTCATGCCTACACATTTTGGTATGCTGCTGTCCCATTGATGAAAGAGCTGTTGTACATGTTGTTCACCTGTGTCCATGTTCCGCTATTTGTGATTTCAGAATCGACACAGGGCTTGTTCTGTGTGTTACCTGAAACATACTGCAAATGGCAGGGATATTAGCAAGTCTTCAACTCCCAAGTCTAAGTCTGAATATTTGTTGCCAAGTCTCAAGACACAAGGCCCAAATCTGAGTCCCTATAAAAATGTGTTTTTCCAAAGGGGTGGTGGTGGTGGTTTCTGAGTCATTAAAAAAAACACTAAATGTCCAAGTTGAGTCACCAATGTAACCTAAGATGGACTTGACAGCATGGCCTATGATTTGAACCTCTATTAGAGATGGGGATGAATTTTAAGAAACGAAACACAATCTGGAAGTTGAGTCATGGCTAGAGATGGGCACGACTTGGCGGAATTCCCGTTTCCGTTTCCGTTCCTCGATTCCGTTACGGAACGGAAACGGTAACGGGAATTACTCCGCCAGAACTCGAACTGGTGGAAAGCCTCATCCAAGAGAAAATCTTAAAACACATAAAAGAACAAACCTTGCTGAGAGAAAATCAGCATGGCTTCTGTAAGGGTAAATCTTGTCTGACAAATCTTTTAGAATTTTTTGAAAAGGTCAACAGGCACATGGATTTGGGTGAACCGGTGGATATAGTCTATCTGGATTTTCAAAAGGCTTTTGACACAGTCCCTCACCAAAGGCTGCTGAGAAAATTGCACAGTCATGGGATAAGAGGGCAGGTCCTCTTGTGGATTGAGAACTGGTTGAGATCCCGGAAACAAAGAGTAGGTGTCAATGGGAAATTTTCACAATGGAGAGAGGTGAAAAGCGGTGTGCCCCAGGGCTCTGTCCTGGGACCGGTGCTTTTCAATCTGTTCATAAATGACCTGGAGACAGGGATAAACAGTGAGGTGGCCAAGTTTGCCGATGACACAAAACTTTTCCGTGTGATAAAAACCACAGAAGATTGTGAAGAGCTCCAGAAGGATCTCTCCAAACTGGGGGAATGGGCTGAGAAATGGCAAATGCGTTTTAATGTAACTAAATGTAAATTAATGCATATTGGGGCAAAAAATCCAAACTTCATCTATCAACTCATGGGCTGAGTTATCCGTGACGGATCAGGAAAGAGATCTTGGTGTGTTGGTGGACAGCTCCATGAAGGTGTCTCCCCAATATGTGGCAGCGGTGAAGAAGGCCAATTCCATGATAGGGATTATCAAAAAGGGGATTGAAAATAAAACAGCGAACATTATAATGCCTTTATACAAAACAATAGTAAGGCCCCACCTGGAGTATTGTGTACAATTCTGGTCACCGCATCTCAAGAAAGACATAGTGGAACTGGAAAAGGTGCAGAAGAGAGCGACTAAAATGATTACTGGCCTGGGGCACCTCCCTTATGAAGAAAGGCTAAAACATTTGGGCCTCTTTAGTCTGTAAAAAAGGCGCTTGAGGGGGGATATGATTGAGACATACAAAATAATGCAGGGCATGAGTAAAGTGGATAGAGGGAAGCTCTTCTGTCTCTCCCAAAATGCCAGAACTAGGGGACATACACTCAAATTGAGGGCTGGGAGAGTAAGAACTGACAAAAGAAAATATTTTTTCACCCAGCACGTTGTAAGTCTATGGAACTCCCTGCCACAGGATGTGGTGATGGCATCTGGCCTGGATGACTTCAAAAGGGGATTGGACAGATTCCTGGAGGAAAATATCCATCACAGGTTACAAACCATGATGGAGATGTGTAATCTCCAGGATTTAAACCAGGGTACTTCAAGGACCAGATGCAGGGGAGTGGTATCAGGAGACAGATATCTAGTCTCATGCACTCCCAAACGCATCTGGTGGAGCCGCTGTGAGATACAGGAAGCTGGACTAGATGGGCCTTTGGCCTGATCCAGCATGGCTCTTCTTATGTTATGTTATGAACTCGAACCGACTAAAGAATAATTGGGTCTGATTTGTCGTGGTCGTTCCTGGCATCGCGGCGATCCCGCGATGCCAAGCGGCACAGAAAAAAAGTTTTTAAAAGTAAAAAAAAAACCCTGATTCCCGGCCAAAAAGCAGGCGGAAATATGCCTGCCTGAGTGAGGGCTCAGGGCACCTACCAGAGGGGTGGTTGACCCCCCCTCTCCTGTCCTGGGCTGCTCTGGTGGTGGGGGAAATCCTCGTCGTAGTCGCTCGCAAAGCACCGGACTCGCCGCCGGCCGCCGCAATTCAAGCTGAAGTGGCACAGAAAAAAAGTTTTAAACTCCCCCCCCCCATTCCCGGGCCAAAAAGCAGGCGGAAATATGTCTGCAGTGCAGAGTGCACCTACCAGAGGGGTGGTTTCTGGGGGGGGGGTCCCGGCCTCCCCCCCCTTCCTGTCCTGGGCAGCCGGACTCGAGTCGCCATGCCATGCGGTGCGGGCGGGGGATCCAAAATGGGGCGGCGACCGCAATTTTTTTTTTTTGAAATCGTGGTCCAAAAACACACAAGCACCACACAGAAACATGCGAAAATTGCTATTTTAAAACTGCCAGAATTTTTACAGTAGCAGTGGGTTTTTCTTGCAACAAAATGTCTCCTCTTTCCTCTCTCCATTGATTTTATTTTATTTTATTTTATTTTTACACCTGTGCAATGATGGGCTGGCCATGGGAGTGACCATGCAAATTTTTGGAGCCATTCCACCAATCGCATGGCCACTTGGCCAGGTTGACCACAGAGACTTCTGGGATGTGCCAACCGGGCATAAAAAGCCTACTAACCGTAGCCCGAACCCGAACCCTAACCCTAAGCCTAACCCATACGCCAGCTACACTGTCCTTCTTAGTGGGTCAGAGAGGCCCTCAGAGGTGCACCCCAATACTCACCCTAACCTCACCTGTAACTAGCCTAACCCTAGCCCTTGCGCTCACCCTGTTGCCTAAGCCAGATCTGTACTTGCATTGCACTACACGCAAGTACAATTCCCTTCTTAGTGAGACACAGCGGGTGCAGAGAGTCTGCCAGTCCGCCACTTGTGGCTCTGGGTGACTCCTGCAGGCTTGGCTCGGCCGGCAGCATGTGTGACATCATGCAAACCATGCCCCCGAGGCCTGACTGATGCAGGGAAGGCACCCCAAAAAGAGGGGTGCCTCTGCCAGTCTGCTGTGTCTCTGCGTGCAACTGGGTATGCAATCATAGCCATATGGCTATGCTTGCATGCCCTTTTGCAGCAGGTGAGGAGAGGAGACCCCCATGTATGAGGGGTCTCCAGGAGCATGCTTTCCCTAGCGGGTGAGGATAGGAGGCACCCACCCCCCAAAAAAGAGGTGCCTCCAGGAGCCTGCTACCCCCCCAAACCAGTTTAACGACAGACGAAAAAATAAAAACAAAACGACAAATTTTTGCGAAGTTTCGCGAAAAACGGAAACGAGCCGACACAGGCCACCTCTGACACATGACAACTCGAAAACGTCATTTTCCCTAGTCATGCCCATCTCTAGTCATGGCTACTGGACTTCCATGATGGAGGACTTGCACTAGCTGTATTCAGACTGATGAAGCTGTTTGAATGAGCATCCAAACATTTCTGTCTCTCAAGAAAAAGAAGTCCAGTTGTCATAACTCAACTTCCAGATAAACTCACCTGGATGACTGAGAATGTTCGCAGACATAACGAATCACAATATTCAGCAAATATTGCTGATTTGTTTAATAGGCATCCCTTCATTTTTGTTTGGTCCAGAGATCCTGAGAATACAAAGGGTTGAATATTTTATTTTATTTTTTTGTTCATCCCCATTGGTTGCTTTAAAAAACCCTCAAAACCATGAAACAACAAACTGATTTGTCAATTCGTCACTTCATGGATGGGGGGATTCATAGTACATGGTTTGTCAACCTTGATGAACCATGAAGCTTTGCCAGGGATGGGAACCTTAGTTTCCAGCCCTGGTAAATGGATTTTCAGGTCAAAGTGCCAGAGACTTCATATCAAGTTTGAAGAAATGGATGTCCATGTGAAATTATGCCTTTTAGCTGAGATGCTCCTAGCCAAGGAAATTATTGTCCAGCTCATAACTGTAGTTTCTAAGGCTCATCTTAAGAACTGAATGTACGATTCTTTCAACTGAACACGTGGAAACATAGCATATTTCTAGAAATCCAGATGTTAACAGGTGACCTTCAGCAGGTTGACAGGTCGTATTTGAATGTTTCTCCTCTGTGACTTTAGTGAGCTTAAATCTGCCAGCCAATTTGTCAAATTTTATAATGTCTACCAGGAAACTATTGTGTTCGGTCGTGGAGAATGTTTAGTGTATGTTGTGCTCTACCACTATATAGAATGTCTATAATTTTTATTTTTTAAAATGTGGAGGTTTTTTGGTCCTATTGATTATGGAGCTCATTGGGTGTGTTTTGTGGATGGTCATAGTTCTTCTGGAGAGCTGGAGAATTTTCAAAATGTGCTCTAGGTGTAGCTGCCATTTGCACACGGTACAAAAGATGGTTATTCATATACATTTAGGAGCAAGGTAATCTGATCATATGAAATGCATATTATTTCTGTGGAATTAATTGCCAGTATAATTTCAGCTCAGTTTTAAAGGGTTGATTTTGGTGTGTTATTTATTTATGTATTACCCTCTAACCTGGTCAAGCAGCCACTCAGTACAGGTTACAACAATCAAATAACACAGATAAAATAAGCAACACCAGAAAAAAAAATCATAAATTGACACAAATTAAACATCATAACAGCCCATCAGCAAAATGAGCCATCTAACAATCTAAAAGCTGTTATCACAACAAGTGCAATATCAAGAACAGCACTGCAATAAAGTTAAATAAAAATGGGGCATTAGCTGGATGGAGTTAAATTAGCAGGTTGGTAGCTGAGATGTTAGTGGCTCAGAAAAGCCTGCCTAAAGAATCATAGAATCATAGAATCATAGATTCATAGAGTTGGAAGAGACCTCAAGGGCCATCCAGTTCAACTCCCTGCCATGCAGGAATCCCCATCACAGTATGTGTTTTTAAAGATCTTTTCAAGAGACCCAGGGAAGGGGTTATAATGTTGTAAGTAGCTGTGCTACATGTGTCTGAAGGACGTCCTTCACCATGTAACCAGTTGCATGTATTCTAAGTTTCAAGATGGAAGATTTTGTGGTGTCCATGCCCGAGAGAGCCATTAGACTGGAAAACAAAGGGAGCCATCTTTAGGATCTCTCTGCATGTTCATCTTTCCTCATGTTTTGTGTGGTCACCAAGACTATTACAATAAGCCTCCATGTGGGCCTTGCCAACTTGTGTTTCCTTTTATGATTGAGCCGATGGATTCGGTGTGTGGCCATTTTGCAGTGTGCACATATGTTTCATGGATTGGTGGAGATTAGTTGGGTGGGGAAACTGGTGGAGTTAGGCCTAAGTAAGGCCAAAAACCTTCCAGCTTAGACCCTTTTTCCAGGTGATCCCCATTTAGATACAGTGGTACCTCTACTTACGAACATCTCTATTTACGAGCAATTCAACCATTTTATTTATTTATTATTTATTTGTTTGATTTATATACCGTGCCATCTGACCCAAGATCACTCTGGGCGGTTTACAAAACTTCAGAACATAGACAATACAGTAAATAATACGATTATGCAGCATACAATGTATAACCAAATATAAGTTCAACCAATCAATCATAATTAAATTAAATAAAAAATAATAATACTGTAAGTCAAAATATACCCAAAAAACAGAGGCGGATTAGAGTATAAAACCAGTTCAGCGGAATGGACAAGATGATGAACAACCTGAATCCAGGTTCTCTTGGGTGTCTCTCCTTCCCTTTCAGACAATTTACCCTGCCATTTCATGGCCACTTTCAGAGCCGACTTCTGTGTGACCATGGTGGCATCGCCCATGGATGTGGTCAAAACGAGATACATGAAGTCGATTCCGTGCCAGTACAAAAGCACCCTGAGCTGCATGCTGAGCATGGTGGTGAAGGAGGGACCCACGGCTTTTTGTTGTTGTTGTTGTTCAGTTGTTCAGTCATGTCTGACTCTTTGTGACCCCATGGACCATTGCTCACCAGGCCTTCCTATCTTTCACTGCATCCCGGAGTTTTGTCAAATCCATATTGGTTGTATCGATGACTCCGTCCAACCATCTCATTCTCTGCCGTCGTCTTTTCCTTTTGCCTTCAATCTTTCCCAACATCAGGGACTTTTCCAAGGACTTCTGTCTCCTCATGAGGTGGCCAAAGTACTGGAGCCTCAGCTTCAAAATCTGTCCTTCCAGTGAACATTCGGCTTTTTACAAAGGATACAATGAGGCGCTGCACGGGGCCTCATGGACCGCTCTTGTATTGGCTTTAATTTGACATCCATCTCTCCTGTTGGGGCTTGTAGCTGCTTCCAATAGCATCTTCAGCCACTCCTGTTGCACTGTTTTGAGTGTAGCCTCCTATATAACTAAGCACACACTAACCAATTTGCTTCCTCACATGGCTTTAATATTTAACTCTCAGCACCTCTCAAATCTCAAGGCAGAGCGTTGGTGTTTCAATTGCTGCCTTACAAATTTTAGATGCGGTCTGCTCTACTTACATTTTTTAATTATTTTCTCTATTTTCTATTCATTTTTTTTTTAGATACGGCTGCTCTACTTATGAGTTGTTTGACTTATGAGCATGCATTCGGAACAGATTAAACTCATAAGTAGAGGTACCACTGTGTGGGAATGATCACACATAGACACATTGTTGGGTTCAAGCAGGCCAGGTCCCATGCAGCAGGTCTTCTCCACTGCTAGCCTGGGCGCAAGACTTTATTGGTTATGATAGGAACGGGTTAACATGTCTCAAAATCAAAATATATTATAAGTAGACCCAAATGAGCTCACAGGGTACAAGGTCAAATTGATTCAGCAAAACAGCATAACAGCAAAGCTTGCCAGCTAGGACTTGGCACATTATCTCACACCCGTGGGCGCCAATCTCTTACAGTACGCAAGGCAGGAGACAAGATGGCCCATCATCTAGGATTGTTGACATTATATCATGGCACCAAAGAGTCAGTTAGCTAAGAATATCATATGGCAGTTAGCCAGTAATAAGGAACCAACTTGAAATCAAACAAAATAGAGTTAAGTCATTCTAGTGTCTGTAGCCAGATGGCCATAGACCAAGAATATGATGCGTATTAAATACGTCAGTACACCATGCAAAAGAGTATAAAAACCATGGAGAAGCCATTACTCCTTTGTCCAGGACTGCAGGGCAGATTTGCCTGTGCCATGTCTTGGAACCTTAAGGGGCTCTTGGACCCTTAAGCTAAGATGCCTACTAACCTATTCTCTGTACTGTATTGTTCTGTGTTGTATCTCTATCTGTATTTAATAAACCTTTTGCTATATAACTAACTCAGCGTGGCAATTTTGATGAACCACCAATGGTGCATTGACAATTTATAATGGTGCATTGGCAACTTATAAAGAAAACAACCAATAATAATTTTTTAGATTAAATTTATTCTTATCAGTTACAATGACCAAGCATCAGAAGGGGTGGAGTGAAACATTGGCAATAGGACAGAGGAAGACAGAGGAAGGATGGTCTTCGGTCATGTAGCTGGGGTATGCAAAACTAATCTGAGTGAACCACAGGCAGCTTGTTTTTTTCCCTACAAACCCCTCTCATAGGGGCTGATCTGGGGGGGAGATACAAACCAGGCTGACTTCCTGAGCATATGGATGAGCAAAGCCTTGCAACAGTCAAGCATGCACTGGTAACAACCAGATTGGACTACTGTAATGCACTTTACGTGGGGCTGCCTTTGAAGACGGTCCGGTGACTGCAACTGGTACAGAACCGTGCTGCGCGGTTAGTGAGTGGTGTTGCCGTGTGGACTCATATTAAGCCAGTTTTAAAAAATCTACACTGGCTACCAGTTGCTGCCTGGTCCCAATTCAAAGTGCTAATGCTTACATATAGAGCCCTAAACGGCTTAGGACCTGGTTACCTAAAGGACCGCCTTCTTCCATATGAGCCTGCCCGTACTCTAAGATCAGGCCAGGAGGCCCTGCTGATGGTGCCATCCCTCAAAGAGATAAGGGGGGGCGGCATGTCGAAGCAGGGCCTTCTTGGTGGTTGCCCCCCAACTCTGGAATGCCCTCCCTATGGAGATCTGCCTGGCACCAACACTTTTGGCTTTTCGGTGCCATGCAAAGACCTTCCTGTTTAGCCAGCATTTTTAACTAGATTACTCAGTTGGACACATGAGCAGCAGAGTTGTAGCGTCTATAATTGATACTGTATGTTGTTTTTAATTGTATTGTATTTTATAGTTTTAATAAATTTATTGTCTTATAGTTTTAATACTTGTATGCCGCCCAGAGACCTTTTGGTAGTGGGGCGGCTAAAAAATCTTGTTAATAAATAAATAATAAATAAATGTGGGCAATGGACTTCATTTCCTTCCATCTGGGGCCTCTCTGCTCAGATAGAGAGGTTTAATTATTCCCAAAGGCCTCAACCCATGCAGCCAGCTGGGGTACTGTCCTCTGCCCTAAAGGGACATCTCTATACCACGGTATCCACAAATGCCTGTACATCAGGTAGGATGCTTAGAATGGAGAATTCTGAGATCTATGATTGATTTAAAAAAAATGAAGAGCACATCCCTAGCATGGCTGGAGGACCAATGACTGGTACACAGAAGAGAAGGGATTTATGACATCCCCTTGCTTTCATACCCCTAGTGACTCTTTAAGAATCTTGCGTCATTCCACTGAACAATAAGGGCAGAAAGGGAGTTAAGCTTTAAGGGACAGCGCAGCCAGCTCTATGAAGAACATCTGCCAGAGATTTTATTAGTTGAAACAAATGTAAGGTAAAGGTAAAGGTTCCCCCACACATGTGTGCTAGTTGTGTCTGACTCTAGGGGTGGTGCTCATCTCCACATTCAAGCCGAAGAATCAGTTTTGTGCAAGTCCATGACCACGTGGCCGGCATGGCTGCAAGGAAACACTGTTTTACCTTCCCGCTATTTATCTACTTGCATTTACATGCTTTCGAACTGCTAGGTTGGCAGGACTTGGGTTTATCAGCGGGAGCTCGCTCCGCTGCGGGGCACCCAGGATTCGAGCCACCAAGCTGCCGACTTTGCAGTCAACAGTTTCAGAGGCTTAGTCCACTCAGCCACCACACCCCACCATGAAACAAACGTAGAGGCACCTCAACTACCTCCATCTGCTGAATGGAGGTAGTTGAAGATGGACAGGTTGGCAAAGAGCACCCAGAGGGGTGTCTGTCTGTCTGTCTTTCTGTCTGCCTGTGTTGAGGAAAGACAGAGGGTTGTTTTTTTTACCTCAAAATAGGTTCTGAAGCTTGACCGCTGGAAAGCTTACTGCTGTGAGGGAAGATCTTCCCAGCCATCACCACTGGTGTGTGTCTGTGATTTCCAGCTGTGAACAGACAGAGATATATTCTTTAGGGACGGTGGAGGGGGAGGAAGAAGAGGAAAGAAACAGTCATTGGAGATCAAAGGAATGCTCTTTAGAATTAGATCAATGACCCCACAGATGGAATGAGAATACCAGTCAACTGGTTTCTGACAGAACCCCCCGGCTGGTGTTTTTTTAAAAAGCCATTGGTATTGTACGGCTGCCACAGCGGGGACCCTGGCCTTGAGACGGTGAAAACAGAGGCATTTTCTTAAAAAACTGGGACCTCTAAAGTTTGGGAAAAGGGGAGAGGTGGGTCAGAGGAAAACCTTTATTTAAAATTATAGCAGAACACTATTCACTCCTTTTGAAATACTGTTTCATTTAAAAAGAATTTTGGGGGGGAGTGTGTAATGTAACCTTTTTGTTCTCTTTTGGAAAGTGCTGTTTCAAGCCCTCTGAGGGCAAACTGTTTTGTTTGACTTTATTCATAACACTGTTTATTTCTTTTGCTTACTTCAATATTTTTACCCCACCTTTCCCCTTAACAAGGACCCAAGGCGGCTTACCTCATTAAAAATAATAAACTAAAAACCGAGAACAGTAAGCATGTGTGTATTTTATAAGAATTAAACAAATACCAGACTAAAACCAAATTAAGACCGAATATAGATTTGAAGAAACAAAGTACAAATTCTTTTCAAAAAGTCTAATATTTATTTCTTTAGATCTGTCAGTGTCTCCATGTTCACTATTCCAGATTAGTTTTGGGGTTTGGTTTTAAAATAAGAAGGGAGAACACCCTAATAAACCTGAATGAATCAGGTTTGGTGTGGCACCGTTTACTAGAGATGAGCACGACCAGGAAAAATGACGTTTCGAGTTGTCGTGTGTCGGAGCCGTCCCGTTTCGGCTCGTTTCCGTTTGTCGCGAAATTTTTCAAAAATTTGTCATTTTGTTTGTCGTCTGTCGTTAGTACTGGTTTAGGGGGGGTAGGGTAGCAGGCTCCTGGAGGCACCTCTCTGGGGTGGATGCCTCCTCTGCCCCCCTACAAAGGGAAAAGGAAGGGTACAGGATCGTGTAGCCATTGCGTACCAAGTGGCACTGGCAGAGGCACCTCTCTTTTGGGTGCCTCTAGCTCACTAAGAAGGACAGCATACTGGCATACAGAGTTTTTTGGAACTTTGGACTGGTGAGGGAGGTGAGAGAAGAATGCCTCTGCTGGGCGCCCTCTGACTCACTAAGAAGGACAGTGTACTTGCGTGTAGTGCAATGCGAGTACAGATCTGGCTTAGGGTTGGGGTTAGGGCAAGGGCTAGGCTTAGGGTTATTACGGGTAAGGTTAGGGTGAGTTAGTGGGCTGCACCTCTGGGTGCCTCTGACCCACTAAGAAGGACAGTGTACTGGCGTATGGGTTAGGGTTAGGGTTAGGGTTAGGGTTAGGGCTAGGGCTAGGGCTAGGGTTATAGTGGGCTTTTTATGCCCGACTGGCACATCCCAGAAGTCTCAGTCAAATCCTGGCCAAGTGGCCATGCAATTGGTGGAATGGCTCCAAAAATTTGCATTGTCCCATCCCATGGCCAGCCCATCATTGCGCAGGTGTAAAAAAATAAAAATAAAATAAAATAAAATAAAATCAATGGGATTGGAGATAGACGTTTATTGCAAGAAAAAACCACTGCTGCTACTGTAAAAATTCAGGCAGTTAAAATACCTAATTTTCGTATGTTTCTGTGTGGTGCTTTGGTGGGTTTTTGGACCACAATTTCAAAAAAAATATTGTGGTCGCCATTTTGGATCCCTCCGCACCGCATGGCATGGCAAGACGACGAAGATGCCCCCCACCAGAGCAGCCCAGGACAGGAGAGGGGGGGAGGCGGGGACCCCCCCCCCCCCAGAAACCACCCCTCTGGTAGGTGCCCTCACTCAGGCAGGCATATTTTCGCCTGCTTTTTTGGCCGGGAATTGGGGTTTTTTTTTAAACTTTTTTTCTGTGCCGCTTGGCATCGCGCGATCGCCGCGATGCCATGAACGACAACGACAAATCAGACCCAATTTTTCTTTTATCGGTTCGAGTTCGAGTTCTGACGGCTTAATTGTCGTTACCGTCTCCGTTGCGTAACGGAAACGAGGAATGGAAACGGAAACGAGAATTTTGCCAAGTCGTGCCCATGTCTACCGTTTACCATATATTGGCTGAGCGAACCATTACAGAAGAATGCTTAGTGCTGGATATCAGCAAAGAAGACATAGGTTTAAACGCAAGCATTATGACCAAGCTTTTTGATCCACCTCTCAGCCAAACCCCTACATACAGGATTGCACAGGAGAGCACAAATACAAAGCACTGGTGTGGGTGCATGTAAATAAAGAAAAGTATGACGTTTTGCAACATATGTGGACTTCCAAGCATATTCTTATGAGACAGCTGTGGCTTTTAATATGATTTTTAATTGAACTATACAGATTCATAATACTAGCTTCTGAGGAAAAAAGAGTGGACATCCCCCATTATTAGAGCCTTCACAATCTGAGGAGGGATTGCCTCTTTTACACGAGTTGGAACTCTGGGGAAAAACAACTTTCCCCAGAGAAATTGGGTGAAACAGTCTTCTGTGTTACTTCACCAATCACTTTATATAAAAGTTTCAGAGGTCACTGCTACTCACAACCCTAGCAGGAAACATCCCTTTTGGTTGTGTGAAGAGAAGAATTACAGTGCATATTTTCAACCTAATATGTTCTATGGTGTCCGTGAAGATTCTCAGTCATCCAGGTGAGTTTATCTGGAAGTTGAGTCATGGCAACTGGACTTGTTTTTTTCCATCTCCCATGACTCAACTTCCAGATGTTCTATGGTGCTAGCGCTAGCTCACTTTTCCAACTGTGTATGTACATCTGAACCTAGAAGAGAGGAGAGAAAGGGAGAGAACCTACAGGATCAGGTGTTCAAAACTGGATGAATGGTGTCTGGTGTTGTCTTATAACAGTGGTTCCTAACCTTGGGTCCCCAGCTGTTCTTGCACTCAAACTTCCAGAAGCCTTCAACGCTAGCTCTGATAACCAGGATTTCTGGGAGTTGTAATTCAGAAACATCTGGGGACCCCAAGGTTCTTATAGGCTTAATTACACATATACAGCTGGCTAACATGGGCTGAATATCTATTACTTCCTTCTTTTTTCTATTTGCCTTTACGCTCCTCTTTATTTGCTCCTGTCGTGAGTTTCTTTAAGAGAGATGCTTAGCAGCAAAGAAACAAAGAATAGCATCCACATCTTCACAAGGCTACACAGAAGAAAAAGAAGCCAGGGTTTTCACTAAAGGAGACCTTTTCAACAGTCATATCAAACAAAGATGACTAGACATCAAATCCTAGGAGGAAAGACTGAAAGATCTGGGCACATTTAGCTTCGAGAGAAAAGAAGACCGAGGGGAGTTTACTCTTCAAATACCTGGAAGGAGAAGCAGGATCTCTTCTCATCCATCTCAAAGTGCAGGAAAAGTAATAATAGGCTCCAGCTACAGGAAGCCTGATTTTGGCTGACTATCAGGGGGGAAAGTCTCTCAACTGTTAGAACAGTACAACGATGGAATCAATTACAGAATGTCAGGAGGTAGTGAATAAGAATTGGATATTCATTTCGGAAGCTACCGGTTCTGAAATGACATGCACAAGCCTCAGTGATGTGCGGAAGCCTCCGAAACACACTCAGCCAATCACTGACTTTGCTCTGCACCCACACTTGGCTGAGCTCTAACAAGTAATTGTTCCTTCTCCCTGGTGCTGGCCATTCATTCAGGCAGGGAGGTGAGATCTCCCTGTGAGCTCCTGATTGGCCAGCACCATTCCAACAGGGAGGTGGGATTTCCCTGCAAGCTCCTGATTGGCCAGCACCAGGGAGAAGGAATGATGGTGTTGGAGGCTTCTTCCTCGTTGGAGCTCAGACCCGTGCGGGTGCAGAGCAAGGTAAGGGATTGGCTGATTGCGTTTCGGAGGCTTTTGAACACCAGCTGGGTTCATGCATGTCATTTCAGGACCCGTAGCTTACAAAATGAATAGCCCATCCCTAGTGGTGAATGCTCCAACACTGGGAGAATTCAAGAGAAAATTGCTCAAGCATCTGCTAGATCTGTTTTGATTTGGATTCCTTCATTGAGCAGGCAGTTGGACACAATGGCCTTATAAACCTCTTCCAACTTAATTATTCTATAATCTATGAACAGATATAGCTACCATCTAGGGCAAGATGGTACCAGTCAGTTGGCACTGTTTAAGGATCCCAACTCCCCAAAGACTTACAGAAATCGGTCCCCTTTTCTTCAGTTCGGTCAACCATAGGAGTCTGTTCCTTACAGGTAGTTCACAATGCTCCAATCTGCTGAGGTACTTCATCAAGGAATTGACAAATCTCATGAGATACTGAGTGTCATTACTTTAACGTCTCTGCAATATGGGTGACTGTCCGTTTGGAAAACTAGCAAATCAATCTCTTCAAGAATAAAAGCACACACAAGTTGATTTTTTTTTTTAAAAAAAAGGAACCCTCCCCCCCCAATCTTTCTTATCCAAATAGCTTCTCGTGAAATCAATGGCCTTTTCTTCTGTTTGGGCAACCACAGGAGTCCCTGTCAGATTTACGGTTGCAACTGTTTTGATACTGATGGTGTTTCCCAAATGCCCCCCCCCCCCACACACACACACCCTGGAGAAACCCAGTGGAAAAGACAATAATGAGTGTAAAAGGTGAAGGAAGAGTAATTATGAGATGGACTGGCCAGGAGGCCCTGCTGAACGTGCCATTCTTCTATGAGGTGAGGGGGGGTGGCATGTTGAAACAGAGCCTTCTCGACAGTTGCACCCCGCCCCCCCCCCAACTTTGGAATGCCCTCCCTACAGAGATCTGCTTGGCACCAACACTTTTGGTGTTTCCATGCCAAACAAAGACCTTCCTGTTCAGCCAGCATTTTAATTAGATCATGTTTTTAGCTGGGATCATGAGTCTGAAAAAAAAAAGGCGCGCCTGAGGGGAGATATGATTGAGACGTACAAAATAATGCAGGGTATGAGTAAAGTGGATAGAGGGAAGCTCTTCTCCCTCTCACAAAATGCCAGAACTAGGGGACATCCACTCAAACTGAGGGCTGGGAGAGTAAGAACAGACAAAAGAAAATATTTTTTTCACCCAGCGTGGTGTTAGTCTGTGGCACTCCCTGCCACAGGATGTGGTGATGGCATCTGGCCTGGATGCCTTCAAAAGGGGATTGGACAGATTCCTGGAGGAAAAGTCCATCGCAGGTTACAAACCATGAGGGAGATGTGTGATCTCCAGGCTTAAACCCGGGGTACTTCAAGGACCAGATGCATGGGAGTGGTATCAGGAGACAGATATCTAGTCTCTTGAGCTCCCAGAGGCATCTGGTGGGGCCACTGTGAGATACAGGACGCTGGACCAGATGGGCCTTTGGCCTGATCCAGCATGGCTCTTCTTATGTTCTTATGCAGCAGGGTTTTATACTTTGTATTGTATATTGATTGTTTTAAATTGTATTGTGTTTTATAGTTTTAATAATTATGTTGTTTTATAGTTTTAGTACACTGTTGTACTTGTTCCTTTCTAGCCACCCTTTAGTTTTGCCTCTTGCCAGGTTTTTTATTCCATTGTGTGTTTAGTGTTATGTCTTGGCTGTTTATTGTTTCATTTGTTCTTCATTGTCTTCTCTTTATTTGGCTTTCATGTGAACCTCCCAGAGTCCCTGCTGGTAAATCGGGTGGTCTAGAAATGCAAAATTAAATAAATAAATAAATAAATAAATAAATAAATAAATAAAAGAGATGGCTACAGAGGTAGGTCAGTCCACCCTGGTCCTCTCGATGCACCCAATTAAATCAATAGATTGAGATCAAGGCATTATGCTCTTTCTGAACATGGTTTGTACAGGTTTTGGTTGATGCTTATTAGGTAGCCCAAGCATGTCCTCCGCATCAAGGAGATGTTATAATAGTCATTCTTGATCGTCGCCGGAAAGCTCATCTGTCAGAAATCATTATAGATGGTACTAGGCCTTAGATCAAAGAGCCTGTCAACCTGGACTCAAATCTCCCATTGAGGGTCAATGAGTTCAAGATCTCACAGATTGTTCTCATCAAGCGATGGAAGCAAGTTGCCCTGGTGGCTAATTAACTAATTAATAATAGACACTCCAGAAGAATATTTCTTTGCACATTTTATACCCGTCGTCTTGACCTTCCCTTCTCCATGCCATATTAATCTGGTCAAAATACAAATTAACCTGTACTTCTCACCAAAACATACAGATTTTTATTCTCTCTCTTCCCATAAGGACAAATGTCTCCTGCCTTCTCATCTAACACCCTAAAATAGATAAAATAGAAGGAATACAGCTTGGTGTAAAAACCAGGTGTGGGAGCAACAGTGAATACTCAATGTTGGACAACTTTATTTTGCTACCCTCATTTACAGCCTTTGTAAAGATGTGAACATTTTGTTCTTCTCAGTCTCACAGGCAAATAAATAAGTAAGTAAGTAAGTAAATAAATAAATAAATAAATAAATAAATAAATAAATGAGACACCCAAAAAAGTTTCTCTTTGGCTTGTGAGATGAGATGTTATTTGTCAGCATCAGGAGCAGTGGAGTACTGTTGGGTCCAGTTTGTACCCATATACTTGATATATAGATTGAGAGCAACCTGCCCATAACTAGTTTGCAGGTGATCTCAACTGATCTATTCTTCAGTTTGTGCATATATCTGTTTGCTCCCAGTTTCGAAAGTAGGGTGGATGGGATAAGGCCATGACCTTCGACAGAGTTGAAGGGAAAGATTATGATATGTAGCATCAATAACTTTAGGGGTGTGGTGAACTTTCAGTGTGTAGGAAATGCTCTTATCAGCTTCCTATCTTCCTTCCTTCCTTCCTTCCTTCCTTCCTTCCTTCCTTCCTTCTTCTTCTCCCAGGGAGCAATGCACTCTGTTTGTGTGCAACTCATCCATCTGTGGATCTGCCTTACTCCAGCCAGCTGGAGGCACTGGACAATAAAAAGGAGCAGAAAACAACTGTGGTGAATCAGGGATTGTCCCTCGTCCTACTTTGATCTGTCTATCCAAAGTCCACACAGGATGGCCAGTCATCCATGCCACATTCACACACACACACTCCATCCTAAGCATAAAGAAGATTTAGTGCAGGTACCAAAAAGAAAAAGGAATTCTAGCATCCAATCTACAGTGCAAGGAAGCACTTCAAGGGCCAGATGCAGGGGAGTGGTATCAGGAAATAGATATCTAGTCTCCTGCGCTCCCAGAGGCATTTGGTGGGGCCATTATGTGATACAGGAAGCTGGACTAGATGGGCCTTTGGCCTGAGCCAGCATGGCTCTTCTTATGTTCTTATGTTCTTATGTGCTCATTTATTTTTATCCCACAAAACAAAGAGGGGAAGTAAGCCCCAACAATCAACAAAAATTACTCTGGGGTAAGAACATGGAAGGTTTTTGGAAAAGCCAGGTCTTAATTGGTCTTCTGAAACCAAGGTGAGAAGGGGCAAATCATACCTCAAGTGGGAGTGAGTTCCAAAGGGATGGAGCCACCACCTCAGGCTCACCAACCACAATATTTATTTATTTATTATTTATTGATTTGTTATATTTCTATACCACCCATCTTCCTGACGGAACTCTGGGTGGTTTACAATTAATCAAGGCAGTAAAAATACAAAAAAGACATAAAGTGTTAATAAAATAAGGAGGGATGAGACCCTCCATGAGAGATGACGCGGGCGGCAAAAAAAAAAAAAATCAAGTAAAAATCAAGTAAAAAGGTCGCCATAGGCCTCTTTGAAAAGATGGGTTTTCAGGACCTTTTTAAAGGCGGGCAGGGACTCTGCTAGGCGTAGCTCACTAGGGAGATGATTCCACAGCGTGGGGCCCACCACAGAGAAGGCTTGTGTACGCGTGAGCGATTTCCACGCATCCCTGGGTGTGGCCACCCTAAGTGAGCACGCCTGCGCCATTCTCGTGGGCCTGACCCCAGTTGACCTCTGGGAGATACGCTCCAACAGGTACTCTGGTCCCAAGCCAGCAGCATATGAGGTAAGGGTGGGACAAGCAGACATTCTGAGACAGATAGCAAGCCCCTAAACTATTAAGGGTGCCTCCCCTTGTCTCTTCCTGGATAAATAATAGAGAGATTGTCCCTAGCACTACTTTGATGTATCTTTTCCAAGTCCACATGGGACAGTCATCCATGCCACATTCACCTACACACTTGATCCTGAGCATAGTGAAGACGCAGTGCAGGTTCCTAAAAGAAAAGAAGAAAAGAAAAAGAACTATTGCACCCAATCTAGTAACCAAGGAAGGACCTTCCCTATGAAATGGTTGCTCAGGTTGCAGCTAATTTCATTCTCTCCAACTAAAGGGTGAGAGTCTGGAAGTTGAGTCATGGCTACTGGACTTCTTTTTGAGAGAGAGAGAAATGTTTCGCTGCTCATCCAAACAGCTTCATCAGTCAGGACTCAACTTCCAGATAAACTCACCTGGAAGACTGAAAATCTTCACAGTCATAAAGGGTGGGAGGATGGTACAAAGCTCAAAAGGAAAGAGGAGGCTGCGCAAAGGAATCGGCCTTATATCGGCTAATACTCCCATGCAGCCAGGACCTGGATCGGCGTGACTTTTTCGTGCCATATCTCTGAAGAAGAAAGGCAAAATCAGCCCTGCCCACAACTCCATGCTGCCCACTGCTCCCTTTGGTTGTGAACTAGACATCTGCACAGGATGCACAAGGGGATAATTAGAAGAGCATGGAATCACACCACAGAAACCCGTAAAAACCCTAGCGCTGGACCAGAAATTTCTGGGACATCTCTTAAAGTGACACGATGAATGAATTCAAGGAGAATACAAGGATGGTCTTGATGCCATCATTTGGTTTGAAACTAAACTGTACCAAGAGTGATTCAAAGACGGACCTGTACACCTGTTTGGACAGGCCCTAAATCAAACGTCCAGCCCAACAAATTATGTTTGGCATTTCCAGGGTGTGTTTGCATGACAAGGATAGGGGGAGTTTTCATAGAGCTGGCAAGCCAGTTTTGGAAAAACACTGCCCCAAAACACCTTGGAAACAAGAGAAGGTTTCCAAAACTGAATTCATCCAAAGTTTAAAAACATGCGAATGTACTTTTTGCATCACTGCACACGGCTGGTGTCTGTGTCACGTGATACAGATTCCTGCAAACCTCCCCCGACATTTCACCTCTGCAAACTTGCTTTATCCTTGTAAAATAAAAATAATAATCGCTTCCCTGTCATTTTCATCTCTGACAAGTGAAAAAGATTGGCTCTGATTTCTTATCAACATCTGTCCAAGCCTATAATTATTTGCATTTGAGAAGGATTCAAAACAAAAAGGATAGTGGTGGAGGGGTTGGGGGGGGAGAGAAATAAATTTTGCCAGAATGGAACATGACTGACCATTTTCTCTACAGACATGCAAATGTTGCTTCAGTATGCAGGGTGGGGTGGAGCGGTGGAGATATAGTGCGACATTTTTCTAGGGCCCACCTCTCTTCTCCCCTCCATGGATATCAAAAAATCAAGTCTAAATAACAAGGCATGCTTGTTATAAATGCTCATACATCATCTCTGCTCCCCAAATAAGCGGCTTTCATAATAATGGCATGCAAATAGCAATGACAGAAGTCATGCAAATCATTTCATGAGTAAATCACGGTAATAAATTCTAGTTTGACTGAAATGGCAAAAGAAATTCCGAGGAATTAGGAAAAAGCGGGAGGGATTCAGAGAGCAGATGGATCGGCATTCATCATTCTGTTAGCTCCAACTGGACTCTGAAAAGTATTGCTATCATCATTATTTGCCCAAGGGTCTGGCTAAGCCCAAAGAAGAGCCTCCTGACTCTGTGGTAAAACTGCCGTATTGCAGTGAAGGTTCTGCTCATTTCCTGAGTTTAAGCCCGAAGGGCTCAGGTAGTTGGTTCAAGGGTGACTCAACCTTCCATCTGTCCCAAATACAGATGGGCATGAAATGAACAATTTTTCATTTCCGTTTCCGTTTTTTCATTTCGTTACGTAACGAAACGACAAACGAATTTTGTCTCAAAAATGAAACGAAACGAACAGAAACACCGGAATTTTTGTCATGCGTTTCGTTTCCGTTACTGCAATATGAGTGAATTGCTTAAAATCCTTTAAAAACCGAAAATGATTTTTTTGCAAAAAATCACAAAAAACGGAAATGAAATGAAAACGGACCCTCCAAATGACAAACGACAAACGAAATGCCATTTTTCTGATTCGTGCCCATCTCTAGTCCCAAATCATTAAACTGAGTGCCTACCTTGCTGGGGGTTGATTTGTACCCTGTATAATTAAATTTTAAACTGCCCAGGGAGTGGATTAAGCACTATGGATCACTTTGTATTTTTTTATTTATTTTTATTTATTTATTGATTTGATTTATATACCGCAACCATCTAGCAAAAAAGCTACTCTGGGTGGTTGTAAAACAAAACAAAACATTGCCAGCATTCCCTCACACAGTGGCTCACCATTTGACATCTGATATTCTTCTTGAACAGGACCCTTTCCATCTCCTCCACAACCCATGAATGTGCTAGCAGTAAAAGCGGCATGACACTGAATTCAAGTCATATGTTAGGATAAACTTAGAGGCCCTTCCTGGAATGACACATCCAAAAAATAGATATGACACATCCGAAAAATAGATATTTACTTTACCATGGAACAATCAGAAAGCATCCAAAGAGTGAGATAAAGAGGTGAGAAAAATCATGCTTTCTGGCAAAGAGGCAGCATATACTATGTGAAGGAACACCTATTCTATATACATGGTAAGTGTATCCTCTAGTCAAGTGGTGGTGAACCTTTGGCATGCCAGAACTTTTGGGCCACAACTTCCAGAATTCCAAGCCTAGATTACCAGTGACAAAAGACCGTGGGAGTTGTGGCATAAAACATCTGGAGTGCTGAAGATTCACCACCACTGGAGGGTCTAGTCTGATCTTCAGATGAAATGCTAGTTACATTTTATGAAGATCTGTATGTTCTTATTCATTCATTCATTCATTCATTCATTCATTCATTCATTCATTCATTCTCTCTCTCTCTCTCTCTCTCTCTCTCTCTCTCTCTCTCTCTCTCTCACTCAAGGAAAAACAGTTGTGGTGTATTAGTGATGCTACTGATAGTGACAGACATAATGAAGGTGCTATACCAAGTTCCAAAGGACAACCCTTATGGGGTTGGGTAAACTGGATAGGCATTTGGCCACTGGATACTGCAACATTTCTTTTCTACAGATGAATATTGACATTAAACATTACAGCATTGCCCCCAACCCCTGCTGCCATAAAGCTTTATCAGCTTCATGGCTGTGGGCTGCACATAGGTGAGCCAAGAATGCTGTGTCTGTGTATATCTCTTCTCTAGGTCACTGTTCTTTAGAATCCGGACCGTGTTTGCTTCTTATACACCTGCCCTCAGGAGGCCAAAAAATTACCTCAGCCCTCCTTTTATAGTAGACAGAGGGAGGAGCAAAGGAGATAGGATGGTGGAAACTAGAGATAGGCACGAAATGCACTTTTGGTTCGTTTCATTTTTCTTTGTTCATTTCATTACCTAACAAAACGAATAACGAACTGCCCCCTTTAAGAAATATGAAATGAAACGAAACAGAAATTTCCATTTCAGTTCAGTTCATTTATCATTCGCCGGTGTTTCCCTACCTGGTGCTGGTACCAGTCCTGAGTCCTGGCTGCAGAATCCAGGAAAAAAAAATGACCGGCCCATGTTACAGCTGGTAGGCGGGTCATGCAGTTGGCAATGATAAAATAAATAAATAAATAAATAAATAAATAAATAAATAAATAAATAAATAAATAACAACAACAACAACAACAACAAATAAATAAAATAAAAATAAAAGTAAATAAATAAATAACAACAACAACAACAACAACAACAACAACAACCCAATCTGGCCCACGGGCCGGTAGGATTAAAAAATAAATAAAAATAATCAAATATCATAATAAAAAAACACCGGCTGGTGGGGATATAAAAAAGAAAAGAAAAGAAACCTGAACTAAAACGAATTACGAAATATTTTTTTCTAAAAAATCATTTTCTAATTAACAAATCAAAATGGGGTGGGGGGACGAATTATGAAAGGAAACACCATTTTTGCATTTTGTGCCCATCCCTAGGGGAAACCCTCCTAATGTCTTGCCTGATGTGCATGTGATGGCAAGGCTCTGGATGAGGCATTATCCGTGCTGTGATTCTCCTCCACCAAATAAGGCAGGATGTGTCTCTCAACCTGAAACCAGTGTATTCCCAGTGATCAAAGCACTTTCAATGTACCATCTCCTGATATCTGCTGGTGAGTCCTGTAGGTCGTTAATCCAGCATTGGAGCACTGACCATCTCCTGAGGTCATGGATTTCACTGTCTCTAACAATTAAGAAGCTTTTTCCTGATATTCAGCCAAAATCTGGCTTTCTGTAATTTGGTCCCATTATCATTATGTCTCCTGCATTCTGGGGTGATCAAAAACAGAACCTGCCCCTTCCCTGTACAACTGCTTTTCAAATCTTTGAAAAATATTATCCTATTTTCCTACGATTTTTTTCTCTTTAAATAAAGAACCTTCCTATCCTGCTGCTGAAGTAAATGGTGAATCCATTTTGCATAACATAGGACATCAGATGACAGAGGAAAGGAGATCAGGGTACAGAAAGAACAGCTGGACAAGCACATCTAGAGTCATGGCAACTAGACTTCTTTTTTGGTGTTATCGTAACATTTTGCTACTCATCCAAGCTTCTTCATCAGTCTGGACAAGTGCATGTTATGGAATGATGAAGAACAAAGGGGCCACCATTAAATTTGCTCAACCCACAGGAGAAACCTACCAGATTCTGATGGTCTAAGAACGAAGAGGACCATAGCTATTAACCGTGAGAAAAAGCCTGTGGAGAGGGACAAAAATAATGATGAAAGAGAGGGCCATCCTAATATGACACTGAAATTATGATGGAACGCACAGGCAGACAGTACCAGAATGGTCTGGGCGCTGGGTTCAACATTCAGAGTGCTGGGCTTAGGCGGACAAGTGTTATGAGGCTTGGTATCACCCATGTCTTGTTTTGCTTCTTCTCACTTTTACTCTCGGGCAAGAGTTGATCATGATCTGTAAAGACTGGAGATATCGCACCCCAAAATCTAATTAAAACTCCAAGAATTCCACAACCACCATGGGTGGGAATAAGACATGTAGCCAGAAAATACATGTGCACCATTTAAGAATGTCATATAAAGGCACCCACCTTTGTTACTTGTCATGCCTCTGTTCTTTGATGCTATTGAGGATTAAGAGACTTGATTCATGGCCTGTCCCATGGTCAAAGCCAACAAAAGGATGTGTTCCTCTGCATTCCGTATTTTTGCAGTAACCACCTGGTTATCGGGGGCTGTCTCTTTCCACCCAGCGTTCTAATTTCCTAGGTGAGTGAGATGCTAATCAAGCAGCTTGAGACCAAGAAGCTGATGAAAATAATCAAATCCAAATTTGTCCAGGGGGAAACACACTCAACTTTGAAGTAAGGGAGAGGAAACTGTCATGTTGAAGTCCCTTGGAGACAGCCTTCCTGTTACAAAGAAGACCCTGGGGAGACAGTACCTGATTTGCTCCTCGTTGACTTGGCATCTCGGTGACAGGGCAATTGTAATTAGAAGGAACCAAGCGAGAGAGATGCCAGCTCCCCACTCTTGCCTCTCTGACAGCAAAGTTATCAAAACGCCACGTTTTGCTTAAGTGGGAGAGGGGCCGTTGCAGATGTAATGCTAAAAGGTAACACGGTTCCCCCTCTGGGGACATCTCCGCATGAAGTTCAGAGCAGTCTCCTAGGAGGAAGGGAATGAGATTCAGACACGGCTGGATCCAGATGTTCACATTGTTCCCTTTGGGATCACTCACTCTTCTGGGAAGTTTGAAGTGTGGGTGAAATTGCAGGTTGGATTCTTGCCAGAATTGTACAGCCACCGTTTTTTCCGACCGAGCAGGGAGCTTCAAAAATATACATGGTTTTAGTGCAAAACTCAGTCTGCCAATCACTCAAAACTGTTGGTGCAGTCATTGTTTATTGTTTATTGACCTCTTCAGGCCTCCCAGCTCAGTGGTTTAGGTCTCTGGCTGCAAAGCCAGAGGTTGAGAATTGGAGTCTCCGCTCTGAGCAAGCTGTGTAGTCCCAGGGCTCCCACAGAAGAAGAAGAAAATGGCAAACCACTTTGGAGCATTTACTGACTGGAAAACCCTGAAGAAAGGGTTGGCATAAGTCAGAATTCACTTGAAGGTATTGAGATAGTCTAAATTAGTGCACAGCACTTGAAGTTGTGCACAGTCTGCTGTTCTTGACCTCAGCTGCAGATGGTTGGACACTCAGGATGAATGTTCAGAAGTCAACATTCTGCATCAGCCTTATTGTCAGAGGGACTATATGCATTAGGTACAGTTAAAAGAAAAAAGTAAAGATGGATGCATTTACGGACTACTCATGCTGATCGCTGAGCCAATATAGTAGATCTGCAGACATCATCCCAGCCACCTTCAAACCTGGGAGCATGGGCAGGATGATTTTCTGACCCTCACTAGCAACAGCAGAAAGTGCTCAGACTTCTCTGAGATGAAACAAGCAGATCTGGGGTTATTTTAGGTTAACAAATGGGAAAAGATGTCCTTAGATAAAGCTGTTGATTCCCACACCCTCCAAACAAAACAAAACCCTTAATTCTGTTGTCTGCACTAAATGCATCCACATTCAAAAATAGTTATAAGATTTTTGAGGGTTGTCCTAAAAATGGTCTATTTTAGTTGTGGGGTTTTTTAAAGGGGGGTGATTGAACAATTGACCTCTTCCCACAACTCTCTTAATGAGTCCCTTGCTGGTTTATTGAAGAATGCCGTGTGATGCCCCAGTTCTGGGTGTTTTAATCCAGAAAAGTTCTGCAGAAGAAAAGAATCACAGGCCACACTATTCTCTGTCCCAATGTATGCACCACATATTCAGGCATGCTCACTAGGAATTGCGGGAGCTCTTGTCCAAAAGTTGGAGCAAAGGTTGGCAACCAGTGCAATAGCTCAGGGCGTTTATACACGACCCCTAAGGTCCGCCGCAAATGGCTGCAAGGTCCGGACCTTAAAAATGTTTACCCACCAGCTCCGGACTTTGCAGACAATTAAGTGCGACCCCGCCCACTTTAGCAAGACCAAACAGCAGTTTTCTTGTACCTGCTTTTTGGAGGTGACAAATATTTGAGGTGACAAATGGATTGATCCGGTGTAAGGATAGTGAGTGCGGGATTCTCCTGGCTTCCGTTTGTTCTTTTTTTGACCAGCGGATCTTAGGGGTCCCCGCCCCTTTAAGAGATCTGAATGCTGCCCGGAATTCGAACAAAACGGAGGTAAGAAGGCATTCTTTTCTTTCTTTTTTAACTCCTTCCCTTTCAGGCAGCCAGCAACCAGGAAGTGCGGAGGGGGTGGGGACAGAGGAAGAGCGAGGAACCCCTAAGATCTCTGGTCCCAATTTAAGTGACCAGCGGATCTTAGGGGTCGTGTAAAAGGCCCTTAGTGGACCTGAAGCTGAAGAATAGACTTGAAAATGAGGAACTGCAATGAAGTTGAAGCCAGAGATAAAGAACGTTAACCTCAGTTCAAAATTTCATGCAATATATACAAAGGCTGAAAGAGCACCCAAAGAATAAAAATATTTGGACAGGAACAGCACCTGTTTATACTTAAGTTACTTACGGAGTTTGGGGATGAAAAGAATCCTTCTTAAAAAAATGCCAATAGTATTGTCAGATGAAGCTAACTAAATTGAGGTGCTCCCCGTTCTGAATAGCTCATTCATCTACAATTGCATGTGATCATGGCATATCCCCTGCCAGTTAAAATAGTTTTTTATTTGATTTAAAGTTGGTTTAAAATAATTTTAGTCCTTTTCTTTTACATCGTATAGCAATGCCGCCATTAATGAAAAACAAATCAGAATGAAACGAAAATTTCCAGTTTGTTTTGTTTTTCTTTAAAAATCAGTTCATTTTTGTTTCAGTCCAAAACTAAACAAAAAATTCATTTCATGTCCGTCTCTATCTAATAAACAAGACAATGAAAGATAATTTCTGATCCATGTGACACCAACGGATGTGCTACTACTGGTCTCAGAGCATTTTTTGTGAGTGGCTTTCACGCATCCATGTAAAATGCTCAAGTTGGGGAAGATGCAATAACTGTTGAGCAGCATAGGCTACTCAAAGCAGGAGCACTGAATGGGTTATTCGTATCACCTCCATCAATCAGCCTGTTATGTTTTGCTTGCAGCACATGCATGTAAAGCTTGAGAAAGAGAAAAGGATACTATTTGTGCAGAGAGTTTTGTGCAAAATACTTTCTGACTAGAGATGGGCACCTTATGAAAAACAACTCACTGTTTTGTTGTTTCGTATGTTTTCAAAACATAACAAAATGAAAAGGGAAACAGTGTTTCATTACAAAATGAAACAAAATGCTTCTTTTTCGCTTTGGAAATGAAACGTTTCATTACGCTGTAAAATGGTTCCCTTGTAAAAAGCTACCAAGCAAATTTGGTGCCTCTAGGACCTAGGGGAGCCATTTTATAAACTAATTGTTTTGTTATTGTTTCATTTTGTTACTATTCTTTTTAAAAAAATTCATTTAAAATGAAATGAAACAAAATGTTAGTAGAAACAAAACAAAATTAAACAAAACTTTATTTTTCTGTTTTGTGCCCATCCCTATTTCTGATGCATCCCTATTTCTGATGAAATTTGTGCCAGGTACGAGGGTCCGTGATGGAACCTGACGACCCTTGACCTACTTTCTCATCTTGACAACCTGACCACTTTATCTTGCTACCTGAGCAATGGGAAGATGTCTTCACAACCTCAAGTGGCATGCTGTGCCCGTTACCGGGAAATAGCACGGCTTGAGTATCGGTATTGAAGTGTGCTTGGTCCAAGCTCTTAGTACGAAGAGACAGAAACTTTTGAATACCATTAAAAAAAACACTTTCGGGCCTAGGGGGTGAGGAATGCAAGTTTCACACAGCACAATATGCTCCTTGTAGCTCAAATGTTAACATCTTTGAAAGAGTGTTTACTGCGAAGAAGATGGGAGATTCATTAGTGGCAGAAGAGTGCCATAAGCCAGCCTCCTCCAGAGGCACAGAAGTTACTACCAATGAAGAGGACATCTGTAAAGGACTGTGCCATCTACAAATTTGCACATTTGATAGCTTACCAGGGGATGGGAGGAAATGGGAAGCATGAAATTATTCTGAAATACTGATGAGAAAGTTCAAGTGGGGGGGAGAGGCAAGTGCTTGGGAAATATAATCAGAAAATGTTCTGTTTTTCTGATAAAACCTAGCAGAAATGGTAATTTCCCTTTATGTATTTCCTCACCCCCCATCTTAAATGCCATCTTTCTCATTCCCCAAGGGAGCTGTAAAATAGATATTCACCTCCCTATCTGAGGAGCCCTCTGTTAAACAATGCATCCAGATGATGATGTTTCTGCTGTTATTTCCTGCATCACTCCTAACATCCAAAACCGATGTGTCTGGAACCATGGAAAAAAAATCACACAGTGAGTGACAGGCATCTGGGGACAGTATATTAAACTTTGATGCTGTTCAATAAAAATACATCAAGGGAGATGAAACCTTTACAATTCTCCGACACATTTTTCTCGATAACGTTTCAAAAACAAATAAAGGGGGGGGGAAGGAAAAAGAACCTGGGGTCACAATTGAACACGCTGAAATGTTTCATCAACCACATCTCTCCAAAATGTAACCTGACAGCATCTTTTCCATTTCTCGTTTTCTCACTTAAACATATAAAAGATGTGCAAACAATGTTGATTTCCCCCCTTTCATAAATAAAGCTTTTTTTTCACCCTACACACACACACACACACACACACACACACACACACACACACACACACACACACACACACACACACACACACACACACACACACACACACACCTTTGTTTTAACACTTTGGTCTCTACACCTTAAAAGTCATGGCACAAAAGAATTGTCCAAAACTCCCAGGGCGTGAAATTTGTGAAGAGATCTAAAAACGAACCCTGAAAAATGGCATTGGACTTTATTACCATGAATATCCAAAGAAGGGACCATTGCTAAGTCACAAAGAATCCCTTGCCCTCAACACATTCATCCCTTAGTTCCAACCTCCAGTTGCAGAAGTCTCATTCAGAGGGCGGGAAGAAGAACTAAAACAGCGGTCTGGGAAACAATAGATCTGTTGCTAGGTGGAATAACCACCATGGATGGACAAAGCTGTACAAAGCAGCTTCCTAATTTGTGTGCGTGAGGTCTTCTCCAATTGTGTATGCGCAGATATCCCTAACTAGCAACCATAGCACAGTGTCATGTTTTCCATTAACATCTTCCTTTGTTTCATCTGATTTCCCTGCAGCCTTATGTTATTTAGGAAAGAAGAGGCTAAACTGATGTTTGGCTTCGTTATTTCACAACAGCAAAGCATCAAAGGTAAATATAGGCAAATCGACCAAGCCTGCATGCATGGGCATTCTCTTTCCCTCAATATCTGTTCCAAGTAAGATTCTATTTAATAATATATATTGGGGTGTTTGTGTGTGTGATTTTTTTCTTTGTTTCAGATGGATGCCTTAATGGGTAGTTCTCCCTACAGACTGAAGTGTGTCTTATTTTCCAAGCTGATATGTAGAATGCGGTCCCCACCAACATTTTCCAAATGGATGTAAATGATCAAACACATTGTTTTCTTGAAGAGAATATAACAGTGTGACATATTCCTGAAGAGAGTGGATCCAGTCAGTGCTTCGACAGATGCCATGAACAAAATGGAAAGAGAGTAGAGAGCATTGACGTATGTAACCATTCAGCTCACAAGTGACTAAAACCAGGAGTTGCTGTGAGGCAGACAAAACGGCTTCCTAGACCCCACTTGCGGATAGAGCATATGGACCCAAAGTGACCAGAGGCAAAGAGAGCAAGTGAGAGTAGATTTCAGAAGCTGATTCAGAAAGACTGAACATTGACTCGCCTTGAGTTTGACCCAAAACACACTCATGTCTCTCTAATTTCCAGTAGGGCTGAAATACCCCAGTTGGTTAACAGAGACTAAGTCTCTGAATCCTTTCAGTGCCTCCCTGGAGATGGTCCAGCACAGGTGGATGATGGTATGATACTCTGCCACCTATGTGGTCTAAGTCTTTAGCAAGTTCTGGAGTTCCAGAAGACTACTAGAAGGAAGGACTGGCAAACCATTTCCCTTACTTCATCCCTAGGAAACTTGTAAGGGAGAAGTAGGCATGTGTGAGTATAGTCTAAGATGGTTACTTCACATCATTCCTCGTTCCGAGATTACGTTCATTTCGTGAGAACATTGTTCATGGTCACGTGGTCTTCTCCCAGTTCTGTCCCTGTTTCCGTTTACCCACGGGTGTGATTGATGGTATCGTGATGACTGTTACTTCACGTCCTTGTTTCGTGACAACATCTGTGCTTCCCTGCCTTCGTTTTCCTTTTATTTTTTTTTTTTTTTTTTGGTCTGACCTTCCATTTTTTGATATTTCGATTCTCCGTAACTTTGCCTTTCATGCATTAAGCAGCAAAGTTTGAGGTTTTATGCCCTCTTCCCTCTCTGTAATGCATTGTTTATGCCATTGGGATTGTACTAGAGAATGCAACTTCACACTCCTGCCACTAGATGGAGAATGCACATGTTGCATGACGAGCCTTACTTCATGGGCTCTTGTCTCGAAACAAGAACTGAGACAAGAGAATTCCCGAGGTCAGTGAGAGGTGTGGCTCACCATGCTTAAATCCCAGTTCAGGGGGCATGGTCGGGAGGAACTCTCATCGTCATGCAATGGACATGCAGTAACATTTTTTCATACCGGTCCCAAGTGGGACCGCAAACTGCAATGAGAGGGACATGAAGTAACCGTCTAAGTTTATTTGTATGGAAAAACTTGTCCCACAAATTGAGACTGAAAAGCAGTAGGTGGTCAGCTGGAAATCTGTTGAGCAGTTCACAAGAGTCTTTCTCTCCTTGTTTTAAAGCATGTACCCTACAAAGAATGTATTTCCACCCTCCAGCTTCCCACCATCCCCCTCTTTTCCTGGCCAAGAGAAGGAAAAGAAAAGTGAATTCTTATTTGTTGGAACCTCTGAACTTGCTATTCCCCTGTATACAATGTCCCCCAATATTTTTTTTTCTACAGGTGGATTTCAGTCTCCTCCCAACCAGCCTGGCAAGTAACTGGCAGGCACAGTTTGCATCACACTGGTACTTCTTCTTCAGCCTGGCGCTGTTTGTGAGTATTTGACTACAATTCCCATTGTCCAGCCCCCCTGGGTATCATGGGCACCTAAGTACACTCCATTCTGGAGGGCACTGTGTTGAAGAAGACATGGGTCCCTTGTCCACTAGAGATGGGCACGAAACGAACAATTTTTCATTTCCGTTTCCGTTTTTTTGTTTTGCTACATAACGAAATGACAAATAAATTTTGTCTCTAAAATGAAACGAAACGAACAGAAACACCAGAAATTTTGTCGTCCGTTTCATTTTCGTTACGGCAATACACTGAACTGCTTTAAATGCTAAAAAAATGAAATAAATGGTAACGAAATGGTAACGAAATGAACAAAAATTGAAAATGATTTTTTTGCAAAAATTTGTGAAAAACGGAAGTGAAATGAAACGGACCCCCTAAATGACAAACGACAAACGAAACACCATTTTTTTTATTTCGTGCCCATCTCTGTTGTCCACTGTTGGAAATATCTCTGAGTCATGGCTTGTGACTAGATGTTGTACTATTGATTCTGTCATGCTGCCAGAGGTCCTTGACCATTTCACCATCACCTCTATATCGTCATTTCCCTTTCCACAAATCTTCTCCTTGGAATGTCCCGTATTCCATCAAAACTCTCTTGGCTTTTTATTGGAAGCCATCACACCTCATCTCCAAAGGAGATCCAAATTCATTTTGATCCAGAGTTACTTTGCATCAAAAGATGGCTGGCTGTACACGTAGATATGTGGAAATGTTTCCAATCTTGTCAGTAGATCCTCTTGGAATTGCTTAAATCTATCGTCTTCTTCCTCTGGTGAACTTTCAGTGGCATTTTCACCAATTATGAAAGGCAGAGGAAGGATACTTTCTAAAAACTGAAAGTGAACCAAGGCAGAACCCATTAGAGCCTCTCCTCCAACAACCATGTTCTTGCTACCCCAACTGTATCCAAATTTAATTTATAGGAACACTCCTCTGTCTCATATCGCAAGGAATGTCTGCAGCTACACTTTGAAGTGAAGGGGACCTATTATTATTAAGTCCCTCCATAAATCACTCTCCTGCTTTCCATGTGGTACTTGACACTGACTTAAGGAACTTTAAAAGAAGGAATAAAACTCAATGTACTCACATTCAATTAATATTAGTCATATTATTAATACTTGCCAGTTAAGAACTTATCAGCTGATAATTGACCTTGTCAATGTTGGGTGCCCTTTCTGTTGCTTCAGGATCCTTGAAGTCCCATCATGCTTAATTATAACCGGAGAAAGTCAGAAGGAAGAGACACTTCCTCTTACTCTGTGCCCTTCTCTCCTTAAGTGCCAAATACCGAAAAAGAAGAAGAAAAGAAGGGGAGGGAGGGAAATCTTTTAAGATATTTAATTTCCTCAATTAATACAGTGACTGCTGCAAAATGAGTCTCCCCAGGGCATGACATATATACCTGTCTCAGACCACCAGACGGCTGACATGCAGGACGTGTCCAGACGGTCCTCCTTTTGTGGATCTTTTGGAACAAAATAAAAGCACATCATCCATGTTGAAGATAAAAGACAAACTTTCAGGCCCACCATTGCTTTTGTTCCCAAGCTGATCAAAGTCAACCATGGAAACTGAGTTCATTCAATCCCTTGGCTGGTGAAGATGTGGTGAACGTTCCCAAATCTGTGACACCCATTTTTGAAATCAAAGACTTCTCCAAGTTTGCAAATTTTGTCATGACCTGGGCAGATGCCACCTGAAATGTGAACAATCCAGGTGCTGGAGAAATTGAAATGCAGGAAATGTGCTCTGAGGACGTTGCTGTAAACAACTGCATGGACTCCCTCCTTTGTGGGGGAGACTGGAAGAAGCTGTAGACTTCCACCCTCCTCAGGGTACCATACTCAAAACTTTGAGGTCCTTTTCAATCTATAATATTCTATAGATCCAGTTCAAACAAATGGATAGTAAGAAAATACCAAGCATTTGGTCAACTCCAGCCTGTCAGCATCTTTCTTGAATTGTGGTGTCCATATAATAAACAAAAATAAAACTGGACTCACAATCTCCAACACGTTTAGTGCCTTAAAAAAACTTTTTCATCAAAGCCCTATGCACCACCACACAAGAAGCAAGAGATAGTACTGCCTAGATCATTTCCCCCTGTGCTGTCTTCTTTTCTTCAGTGTTGGTCGTCATCAATGGGACAGTCCTCAGAACCAAAATATGATCGGAGAGATATTCTCATCTCGTGTACGTCCAGCCTTGGAGGCTATTTTGCCCCCCCCCACACACACACATCATGCCTTCACCCCTCCTTGTCACCAGCATCAGACAAACAAACAACGGCACTCTGGACAACTGGTCCTCAACCCATGAATTTATTTATTTATTTATTTATTTATTTATTTATTTATTTATTTAACTTGTACACTGCAGCATCTGGCGAAAAAGCCATGCTGGGAGGTTTACAGAATTTTAAGGTGAACAATAAAACATAGCAACAGACATAGATCATAAGTTAAAATAAAAAGCATCAGCATTTTAAAAAAAAATATATTACCGAGCCCAAGATGCCCTAACAAAGGTAAATATTTTGAAAACAGACCAGCAGCAATGATAGTCAATAGCCAGGGAAAGCCGTTTTGAAAATCCCGGTCTTCCAGAGTTATTTAAAGACTCGCAACATGGGTGCCAGGCAGATCTCTGGGGAGAGTTGATTCTAAAGACAAAGGACATTTGCCCCTGCTAGCTTCTCTGGGATAAGAAATTTTATTGTAAATACCATTAAATGTTTATTGGGGGGTGTAATAAATTTCTGATGGTGGGGGCAGCACACTGATTCTTACTGCAGATGGGGGAAAGCTTGGGCTGATCCTGAAATGAATCGTTTGAATAATGTGTTGCTTGGAAAGATGGAAAAAAAACCCCCACCATCTAATGCTTGGAACAGTGCCTGAAAATATTTGCTAGAAGCATCTTTTAGGAGCAATTGAAAATGCTGCTCCTCCTCACTCGTCACACAGTGTTATGTGGCTGGGACCCCACTGAGCAATAGTGTCACTTGTTACAGCCGATGCTGCCGCTCTGTATTTGCTACTTTTACACTTTAAGAAAAACTTGCCATGGCAGTGAATAATATCCACCTGCTTATCCAAGTTTCCCCTAGATTTATATTCAGCACAGTTCGGGTGGCTTGGACGGCAGGGCGGAGACTGGAGGCTGTCTCGGTCGGACTTTCTAGACTTGGCAGGTATGAAATCACACCTCACCTGGGATGCCTCTCAAGCCCAGCAAGGAACTGAGCGGGAGCCTCCGTCAAGTTGAACAGAGAGTGTTTTATCAAGCACGGAACATAACTGTCAGGAAATTACAACCTCAGCATTGACATAAATGTTGACAACACCATTTCAACTGATAGCGGTATCAGAGCAGATTATGATTCACACAGGACTTCCCAAAGAGCAATGATTTAGATGAAATGCTCCCAAATAAGAAAAGAAAAAGCCTGTAAGGAAAACGGCAAATGACAAGGCTTTTATCGGCCCACCGATGAGATGAAGCACCATCGCTCTTCTCTTCTACTGCCTGCTTTTTGAGTTTAAACCAGTGTTAATGAAAATACAGTCCCTCAATGGCTCTGCCCAAGCATTTCCTCTACAACCACAGGCCCCAGTTGGATGGTGGCAGAGTGTGGGGTGTGGGGTGTGGAGAGAGAGGGAGAGAGAGAGGGGGGGAGAGAGAGAGAATGACTGATAAAAATGCAGCAAAATTGGGGGAAGTGGCCCATTACAGGAGCAGCCTGTATTTCCTACAATAAGAATGTAGGCCAGTTTCCTCTGACCTGAAACATAGGCTGATACTTCACGTCCATCTCATTGCTGCTCGCGGTCCCGCTGGGGTCCAGTACAAAGTAATCTAACTGCATGTCCATTGCAGGACGAGGGGAGTTTGTCCCGACAATGCCCCCTGAACTGCGATTTAAGCGGGATGAGAGATTCACCTCCCAGGCCTCAGGAATCTGCTCATCACACTTTTCATTCCAGGATGAGTGCCCGTGAGGTAAGGCTTGTCACGCAACATGCCATTCTCCATCTAGTGGCAGGAGTGCAAAATGCCATTCGCTAGTACATTCCCTATGGAATCAGCAACACAGCACAGATAGATTAAAAGACAAATGCCTCAAACTTAGCTCCATAACACATTGAAGGCAAGGCTTCGGAGAATCAAAACATCAAAAAATGGAAGGTCGGGCCAGAAAAAAAGAAGAAGAACAAAGGCATGGAATTTCACATCTCATCACAGAACGAGGATGTGTGGTAACAGTAATGCCGGCACCATCCATCACGCCCGTGTGTACACGGGAACAGGGACATAACCGGAAGAAGACCACGTGACCATGACCGACATCTACATGTAACAAACTACCTCCCGGGATGAAAATGGACATGAAGTAACCATCATAGTGTTCTGCCTCAGGAAAATAGCCCAGACTTCTCTGTAATGGAACTTTGCCCGTGCTTCAAATAGTGCTTTGCAAGAATATTGTAACAAACACATAATCATAGAATAACTGAGTGGGAATGGTCCTATAAGGCCATGGAATCCAATCCCCAGTGCAATGCAGGAATCCAAAGAAAAGAAGAATTGGTTGCCCAATGTGCTCTTGAATGCCACCAGCGCTGGAGCACTCGCCACTTCCTGAGGTCATGAGTTCCATTGTTGTGCTGCTCTAAGGGTTACGACCTGGGCCCTAGCTAACTCAAAGATCGAGTCCTACAGTATGAACTGACTTGGGTGTTAAGGTCATCAGGAGAGGCCCTTCTCTCCATCCCGCCACCCTCACAGGTACATCTTGTGGGAACCCATGAAAGGACCTTCTCAACTGCTGCGCCCAGACCCTGGAACTCCCTCCCACTAGATGCCAGGACTGCGTCTTTTCTGTTGTCTTTCTAGAATCAGGCAAAGTCCTTTCTCTCCAGGCAAGCTTTCCCTGAATGATGGACAGCCTAATGTGTCATTATATGAATCCAGCATACATGGCCACACAGATTTTGTTTATAACCACTTATAACTTTGTGTTTATATCTCTCCTGTTTGATTACATTGACACTATGTTATCAATTGTTAGCTTTAATGTTGCCTTTTAAAGCTGTAAGATACCCCTCAATTCCCTGTTTCTCAAACTGAATATGTCTTAACAAGTGTAATGGACTGTATATTGTCTCTGCTTACTATAAACCACCTTGGGTCCTTTTCCAAGGAGACAGGCAGGGTAAAAATATTTCAAAAAGATTTTCCCCTTATATTCAGCTGAAATCTGGCTTCTTGTAGCTTCAGCACATTACTACTTGTCCTGGCCCTCTGAAATAGAGAAGGGCACAAAACATTCTTTTTTAATTTCATTTTTCATTTCATTTCCTAACAAAATGAAAAAAGGAAGTGCCTTAAATAAAACAAAAGTGAATTTTTTTATTTTGTTCTCTTTCATTTTTCATTTTTCAAAATTTTTTTATTATTTTTATTTTGGCAAGCGTTAGCAGATCGGTGCTTTTTTTTAAAAAAAAAAACATCACCAGCAGGGCCCCGCACCCCAGCTGATTGGCACTTGAAAAAAAGTGCCAATCAGCTGGTAGGGCCCCAACTATTTGTCAAAAATAGAAGAATAAAAAATGAAAAACTTGTTAAGATACTAGCCATTTAGGGCAATGGTCCTGCAGATATGTGGCAACCTCCCTCCTTCTTGTCCTTCAGGAAGCAATGTAAGGCAGTGCTGTTACAAATGGTGTTGGAATCCATGAAGTTACCACCACAGGAGTGACACCTCAATCTTTTAGGTGTAAATTTCATCTGAGTTGTTCTTGCCATCTTTGAGGGTGGGTGTTGTTATGTGACACTCTTTTATGCTGGTGATTAGAGATGGGCATGAAATGAACAATTTTTTGTATCCATTTTCATTTTTTTGTTTCATTATGCAACGAAACAACAAACAAATTTTTGTCTCTAAAATGAAACGAAACTAACAGAAACACCGGAAATTTTGTCGTGCGTTTCGTTTTCATTACAGCAATACAGTGAACTGCTTTAAATGCTAAAAAAATTCACAAAAATTGAAATAAATGGTAACGAAACAGTAACAAAACGAACAAAAACTAAAATGATTTTTTTTGCAAAAAATTTGCAAAACACGGAAACGAACTGAAACGGACCCTCAAAATGACAAACGACAAATGAAACACCAATTTTTAGATTCATGCCCATCTCTACTGGTGATGTTTGTTTGGTTATTTTGTTATGGCTACTTTTAACCATCCAGCCTTCGTCCCTCTATTTATTTTTGGCTTACAATGGTGCCATGAAATTGGCTTAAAAGGGAGATATTGCTTCACCATGTTAGGCTTTCAAAATGAATGGGGATTTAGATATGGGTCTTCTTGGTCCTTTTCTGATATCTCAAGGACCATGAGGTGTGGGATCTTACTTGGTATTCATCAGAAGATAATGAATTGAAAATTACAAGTGTGCAGTATTGTGACATCATCTGTCCCTTGCCCTTCACCTCTCTCTTCTTCTCTCCTTCATACGCACCTCAATTATCAGATGGGTTCCAGAAATTCCCTCTGGAGTCACAGGAAGTATAATTAGGAGTCAGCAAATTCAAATTTCTTAGATAACGTGCCAGAGTTACAGGAGTAATTCATTTTTAAATCACACCTCCCTTGTAATGTTGAGTGGTGTCCTTAATTTTTGCTTGTTACCTGTTCACTGGAATTGTAGAGGAGTGAGATGGGAGGGGTTGCCTCCTTAGAAATGAGGAGGGAAAAGGGGGCTTCATCTACCAGGGAGAAGGAAAGCTTATTTAATGGAGTAATGATACCTCATTTTAACCCCTGCATTTTGAAAGCAGCTCCTGGGGATTTTTTAATCTCAAGTCTCCCTTTGACATTAATGGGAGTCTTGTGGTGGCAGTGAACATGTGAGGTTTTGTAAACGTAACTAAATCTTCAGAAATAAAATATGAACAACTTAAGAAATCCTGAGTTTGAAATTTTTGCGATGATCGATCGATTGATTGATTGATTTAAAAAAAAATTACCCTGGATTATTATGAAAGATCTCCAAGACAGCTAAATGTTATATTAAAAATAAAATAGACTAATATATTAAATATAATAACACTAAATGACACATGTACAGACTTGTTACGTCATTATATATATATATATATATATATATATATATATATATATAATATTATATATATATATATATATATATATATGTTTTCGTAGATTTTCACGGGTATAGGTATGCATGTTAGGGTGGATTCGGGTTTCTTCCCGTGTAGAAATCTGGTTGTTTTGGCGACGTTTCGACGAGGTCTCACTCGTCATCTTCAGGCTGGTGTTCTGGCTTCTTTCTTCTTGAAGCAAAGCGTGATCTCAGTTGAAGTCCTTCTATAAATACTGCTGGGGGTGTGTGGTTTGCTTGCTCTGTTGCTGATTGTAGGTTCGTTTGTTCTTTTGTGATCTGCTGTGTGGCTGAGGCGATCGTTAAGGGCTTAACTGCTGGTGGGTTAGATGGCTGTTTAGAGACATCATGTGTGGGTGAGGTGCTGGATGTGTGTCTATTAGCCTTTTGTTTCTTAACGACCTTGGTGATGGGTGTTCTGGCAGCATCCTGGGCTTTGGTGGAGTGGGGTCCTGTGTCTTGTGAATTCATTTTGGTCTGGCTGCGTGTCTGTGGTCTCCCAATGTTTTTTTGGCGTGTGTAAGTGTGCTCCTTGTGGTGGCTGGAGTGGGGAGTAGCGGTAGATGGTGCAGTCGTGGTTTTGTTATTGGATGGTGGTTTCGTTTCATCTGTGGGAAGGGTCTGGGTTTGTGTTTGGTGTGGATGGAAGGTGGTGGCATCTTGTGTTCTTTTGGACCTGGTGTCAGTCTTTGTGACAGAGGCTCGTCTGTTGACCAGGGCTAGTTTCCAGATGTCAGGCAAGCGGGAGGTGTCATCACGTTTATTCATGTTGTTTGGGTGTTTCTCTATTTCAATGGCTTCCATGATTATTCGACTGTTGAAGTGTTCAGTTTTGGAGATGAGTTTGGTTCTTTTAAAATCAATTTCATGACCTGTTGTTTTTATGTGCTGGAAGAGAGAGGAAGATTTTTCTTCTTTTTTGACTGCGTTCTTGTGTTCTGCGATGTTTCTTAACGACCTTGGTGATGGGTGTTCTGGCAGCATCCTGGGCTTTGGTGGAGTGGGGTCCTGTGTCTTGTGAATTCATTCATATATATATAAGGACCAAGAACATTGGATATAGCAAGTAGGTGCTCCAGACATCTTCCAGAAAAGTAAAACCAAAAGCTTAGGCTATTCAAGTGGAGGCAGGAAATCCATTTTTGCAACATCCCCAAGGGGTAACACAAAATGTGCTGCTCATATACCATATATATTCAACATATTTCTATCCTGTCTTGGACTATTTAGGGTAGAAAGGACAAATGAAAGCAAGCAAGCAAGCGAGCAAGCAAACAAACAAACAAGAATGGCATTCTTATTATTTATTTATTTATTTATTTATTACATTTATATACCGCCCTATCTTCCGAAGCGCAACTCAAGGCGGTGTAACAGTCAAGTAGCAGTCAAGATGGCATCAAATTGATCATGATGACGATGACAACGACAACGACGACAATGACAACGACAACGACAACGATGACAATGACAACGATGATGATGATGATGAAATTATCACGCAGCACACAGGATAACTACACTGTATGTTGTATTACAAATCACTAGTCGAAAGATTTACGTGATGTATCGGCAAATTATGCAAGCAGATCGCAGTCAGGCGGCTTTCTGCAGCTGACTGATGGTGACTATGTCAACTCCGGTTTCTTCTAAATACTTGCTTAGCTCTTTAGGCACCACACCCAGTGTGCCGATCACCCCTGGGACCACCTGTACTGGTTTATGCCAGAGTCTCTGAAGTTCAGTTTTCAGATCCTGATGTCAGGTAATTTTTTCAAGTTGTTTCTCAATGACGCTACTATTACCTGGTACAGCCACATTTATTATTATTATTATTATTATTATTATTATTATTATTATTATTATTATTATTATTATTATTATTATTATTATTATTATTATTATTATTATTATTATTATTATTATATTAACTGCTGGTATTGGTGCTGTCAACATTCAGGCTGTCCTTTGCTACATAAAGCTTGGCATCTTTTCTCCTGAGAGATATTATGCAGCCATATTGGGACATTTCCTGGATTTTTGAATCATATATATATAGAAGCACAATATCCCACCATTCAATGAAAAAAAAAACTGAGTAAGCAATATTGGACTAAAGATAGATCTTTGAACTACCAAAACCCTGCATGGTGCATGGAGCAGGGGGTTGGACATGATAGACTTACAGGCCCCTTCCAACATCACTATTCTATGAGTCTTTGATTCTATACCACACATTAGTTCTTCCCAGACAGATCAGGACTTATGAATGAATGCTTTTGGATTATGGTCCATCGGAGCTACACAAATCTAGTAGTTGCATGATCTAAGTCATACTTCACCTGCTTGTCTGCAAGAATGCTACAGATGTAAATAAGAGGCAATGGACAAAACAAATGCCTTAAGGTTTTGCAGTAAACAATGGATGTTCTAGATTTTCCTTCTGCTTTCCTAAAAATCTTAACATGACTGGGAAACACAGTTGCTCACTGAAATTCTGACATTTGCCACTCTGTGCAAGACAAAGGAGGATAGATTTAACAACAGTGTACACTTTGCTAACAGGCAGCAAGATCTCGTACACTGTCAAGTGGAAGGCCAGGAGCTGCAAGTGCATTTTGCCTCGTTGCTTTCAACTGGCTTCAACTGGCATAAACTAATGTACTTTGGCTTAACTGGGCTCCTTACCCAGTTGTAAAAGTTATAGCATGAAAGCATTATGTCTCTCCTGAGTTTTCATGGTCTGTTTCGTTGCTTGCAGCCAACATTGCACGACGGTATTTAGCCCTTAAATGTTTACCTACTCATGTTGGAAGCAGTGGCCTTAAATGGCCTTTACAGCCCACAGCCTGTTAAAAAGAGGCAATTTTGAATCCCAGAGAAACCAGCAGTTTCATTGCAATACTCTTCCCACCTTTTCTAAAATACAAGAAAAACTAAGTGCCATTATAACATATTTTCTTAATGAACACTCTCTTTTGGGATACAGTCACCCCCGCCATTTCGCGGTTCAGGTACTGCGGTCCCTCTATATCGCAGGATCGCAGTACCTGGGGGTGGCGGCAGGGAGCAATCCGATCACCCCCAGCCCTTCTGGGAGGCCTCGGAGCCGGGAGGGGGGTGGCAGGGAATGATCTGATAGCTCCCCGCCGCCCCCGCCCCTTCCGGGAGGCCTCGAGCCACATGGGGGGCGGCCTTGGAGCTGCGAGGGGGCAGCGGGGAGCGATCCAATCACTCCCCGCTGCCCCCACCCCTCTGATCACCCCACCCTACCCGCTTCCTCATATAGCAGATTTTCATGTATCACGGGTCGGGTGGGTCCCTAGCCCCCGCTATAGGTGGGGGGTCACTGTATATGGAAAAGGAACAGAAAAGAAAATCTCTCTGGCCATTTCTTGAGAAAGGGGACAGAACTGGGAATTTTATGAGATTTGTGGTCTTTTCAAAACAAATCCCAGGGCATACAATTGCTTAAAACTTAGTGTGTGCATTTATGTCAGAGTCAGGTTGTTCTTTCTAATAAAGATAAATCCTCCCAACAGAATTACTCCTTCTTGTGAGGAATATCTTATGGTTCAATTCAATGGAAGGTCCTTGATATT